>WWNC01000065.1:3827500-3867500 GCA_011125475.1 Melanerpes aurifrons
AAGTCACACAGGAACACATCCAGATGGGTCTGGAAAGTCTGCAGAGAAGAAGATTCCACAACCTCTCTGGGGAGCCTGTTCCAGGGCTCTGTGATCCTCACAGTGAAAAAGTTCCTCCATTTATTGAGGTGGAGCCTCCTGTTCTGGAGTTGACATCCATTACCCCTTGTCCTATCAATAGACCCAACCTGGTCTATTCTATTCCTATTCTATTCTATTCCTATTCTATTCTATTCTATTCTATTCTATTCTATTCTATTCTATTCTATTCTATTCTATTCTATTCTATTCTATTCTAAAACCTGAGCATCCTTTGTTTGTACCTCGTTTAACTGAAGAGCTGACAGAAATATGCTAAAATTTAGATGCATTTTCCTTTCAGTGGGATTATCCTTTGAAATGGTGAACATACTCTGCCTGACAACACAAAGGAATTTTCCCATGGATCAGCTAAAGCTGACTCACATGAAAGACTTGCCCAAAGTGGTCATGCCCTCTGAGCAAATACCACAGGCATGAGGATCTCTGCTCTTGGCCTAACAGCACTGTTAGGATTCCAGCCTAACCCAGCCTAGGAGGGCAGATTTTGTTGGAGGAGGGGAGGACACCTACCTGTGACCCAGCCAATCTGCTCTGCTATTTATCCACGTTGCTAACTTGTGAGGGAGGTGAACCTTTTGTGCTGTCACTGCACATTGCGAGAAATTTCCTGCTCTGCCCCTGAAACACACCAAAGAGCACTTGCTGTTTGCTTAGGCAGGTAAAGCACACAGCAAAAGTCACTGCTGTGACTCAAAGGGGAAAGCAAATCATCTGCTCATTAAAGCTTTCAGCACTGGGCTTTTGTGCTGGAGTGAAAAAAGCCCTAGCGGAAGCTTAGCACCCTTCTAAGATAAATTATTTCCTCTGCTGAAATTGCTGAATATGTCACAGATCAACAACCAGGAAGGCTTGCTTACTCATCCCTGCCATGGATTTCTGGAGTGCTTTGCTTCTCTTCTAATGCTGCTAAGGAGTGTGTTGCTCTGGCTGCCCTGGCTTGTTAGGAAGGCAGGCAACGTGCTAAGCAAAGCATCGGAGTCGCCCACAAAATAGTGGTGTAAATAGAGACACAGGTTTGAACCACTCAAACCCAAATCAATTACAAGTTTAAAATAAACTTACCATGAGCAGAGAGATACAGAAGAACTTAAAGCTTCTGGGCAGTGTGCTGTCTGATCACAGAATCACAGAATCAACCAGGTTGGAAGAGACCTCCAAGGTCATCAAGTCCAACCAATCACCCAAGCCTGCCTAATCAACCAGACCATGGCACTGAGTGCCTCATCCAGGCTCTTCTTATATGTTGACCCCAATACCTCCCTGGGCAGCACATTCCAATGGCCAATCTCTCTTGCTGGGAAGAACTTCTTTCTAAGATCAAGCCTAACCCTCCCCTGGCACAGCTTGAGACTGTGTCCTCTTGTTCTGTCACAGGTTGCCTGGGAGAAGAGACCAACCCCTACCTGACTGCAACCTCCCTTCAGGTAGTTGTAGAGAGCAAGAAGGTCTCCCCTGAGCCTCCTCTTCTGCAGGCTAAGCAACCCCAGCTCCCTCAGCCTCTCCTCACAGGGCTTATTTAAAGCTAAAACCATTTTGAACAAAACTTCGCATGTGCTCTCTGCAATTTTGTTTATGCTCTGCACTTTTGCTCAGTGAAACTAAGCCAGGCAGGACAACATCATCTGCTGGTTGCAGCTTGCTTCTGCCTCCTTTCTAATACTCTTGTGGAAAAGTCTTGGTTTAAAACTCACAGCAATCCAGGAAGACATTTTATTCATTGGTGATTGTGCCTCACTATCCTTTTTCACATCTCTAATTCCTCCTAACAAGTATTTAGTATACAGAATCAACCAGGTTGGAAAAGACCTTTGAGATCATCAAGTCCAACCTAGCACCCAACACCATCTAATCAACTAAACCATGGCACCAAGTGCCTCATCCAGTCTCTTTTTAAACACTTCTAGTGATGGTGACTCCATCACCTCCCCGAGCCATTAGCCATTCCAATGGCCAGTCTCTCTTTCTGGGAAGAACTTCTTTCTAAGGTCAAGCCTAAACTTCCCCCTGCACAGCTTGAGACTGTGTCCTCTTGTTCTGGTGCTGGTTGCTAGGCAGAAGAGACCAACCCCCACCTGCCTACAACCTCCCTTCAGGTAGTTGTAGAGAGCAAGAAGGTCTCCCCTGAGCCTCCTCTTCTCCAGGCTAAGCAACCCCAGCTCCCTCAGCCTCTCCTCATAGGGCTTGGGCTCCAAACCCTTCCCCAGCTTTGTTTAGGCCTAAGCTCTTTCTCACCTTCCCTTTGTATTTCATCTGGTCCACTTCTGTGCTTGAATTTGGATTTTCAGTGAGCCTTTGTGTGATCTGTGCTGGGATGGAGCTGAAGCCTCTTCCCACGCTCCTAACCTGTGTCACACCAGGGGCAGCAGACTCAAAGCCGTGAAGCAGCATCATTTAACTGGGGAAAGCCCAGTGGGTTTCACATGGTTGTGTGGAAAAGCACACTTTGTGGCAGCCCCTCTGTGATTTGTTGGAAACTTTGGTGCATTTCACACTGCCTCCATGTTCTCTGTTTCCAATAGCCAGCAGATCTTTTCTTGTTCTTTTGAATTGACAAATGTGTGACTCTTACAGGAAGCTGCTTTGGAGACAGCCTGAGGTTTTTCTCTCTGGGCTGAGCATAGTTGTGGCTTCTGACACTGGGGAGACCTGTTTGAGTTTGGGATTATCCTATTAGATGGATGTTTCTCATCAAACTACCAGCAGCCAGAGAGCTTATCTGTATCACCCCCATGCAGTGTCAGAGCTAACATCCCCTCAACAAGAAGAGGGCAATTACTGAGTGTCCTCATTCATTTCCAGCTTGCCACAGACTCAGCTGTAGCTCAGATTCCACAACTGCCAGAGCTTATGTGAATGAAGGCTGCCCTGCCCCTCCTCATTCTCCTGCAACCTACAAGGTAAGCTAGTCCAGCCTGCTAAACCTGCAGCAAACCACTTCAGAATGTCATCAAATAGTTTTCTTCCAGCTTAGCAAGCTGGAATGGTTCTGTAGGGGATGATCATCAGTGCTGGTGCAAATAAAGGGACAAAAATGCATAGCTACAGGCAGGAATGAGCCAGAGCTGGAGCAGCTCTTAAATTAGCTGAATGGGAGCTGTGCCTCTTAAGGGCAGCTTCAGGTATGTGCTGGCTCTTTTCCCCTTGCACTGAAAATAGTTGTTGTGTGGCCACTGCCTGAGTCACTTCCAGTAGCTTATCTGACCAAAGACTCATTTGGCAACAGCAAAGAATAGAATTCCTTACATCATAGGCTCACAGAACCATAGAACCCTAGAATGGTCTGGGTTGGAAGGGACCTCCAAAGATGATCTAGTCCAAACCCCACTTCAGTAAGCAGCAACATCCTCAGCTAGATCAGGTTGCCCAGAGCCCTGTTGGTCCTCACTTTGAATATCTCCAGGGATGGGGCCTCAACTACCCACCTGAGCAACCTGTTCCAGTGTTCCACTACCCTCATGGTAATGAACCAGGGATCCAGTATGACTTGTTATATGGAAGAGTGATGGCCACACTGAACATGAATAGGAGGAGAGGTAGTAGATGGGCCATGGAGAACAGACAGCAGCTCACTCTCAGTCTGACTCAGCTGAGAGAGGAGGCTTCAGGCTAAGGGTACAGCTCCCCAAGATGCTGAAAGTCTCCTTCTATGGAGACTTTCAAGGCCCATCTGGATGTGTTCCTGTGTTATCTGTGCTAGCTTCTATGGTCCTGCTCTGGCAGGGGAGTTGGAGTCGAAGTTCTTGGGAGGTCCCTTCCAACCCCTAACATCCTGTGATCCTGTGAGTGCTCATCTCTGTCATTGTCAGAGCTGCTGTGATGTGCCAGGGCAGTGGCTTTCTACTGAATTAGTTGGATTGGCTCACAGAAGTGCAAGTGCTGAAGCACAAGGTTGGGAGAACATGAGGCTGGGAGAACATGAGGCTGAACAGCATGGTGAGAGGAGGAACAAGACATGAGGGTAACTGCCCTCCCCTTGAGGTGCTGTAGATCTGAGCTTGTTTAAATTAAAAACAAATGTGTTGATGGGCATTTTTAAATGAAGTGGGTTTAGTGAGGTGTGACTACATGAATAAATGGTTGCTTCTGCTAGGAGTGCTCTTAGAATCATAGAACGGTCCAGGCTGGAAGAGACCTACAGAAGTCATCCAGTCTGATGTCCCGCAGTCAGCAGGGACCTCCCCAACTCATCAAGTCTTACCTTGAATATCTCCAAGGATGGGCCCTCAACCACCTCCCTGGGCAAACTGTTCTGGTGTTCCACCACCCTCACAGTGAAGAACTTCTTCCTGATATCCAGTCTAAATCTGCCCTTCTCTAGTTTGAAGCCATTGCCCCTTGTCCTGTCACTGCAGGCCTTTGCAGTCTCTCTCCATCCTTTCTGTAGCCCCCTTCAGGTACTGGAAGGCTGCTATCAGGTCTCCCCAGAGCCTTCCCTTCTCTGTGTATCTTGTTTAAATCAGTGGTGAGTGCTTGTCCTGGCAGAATTGGTGTGGTGACCTGTAGCACAGGGAGGGAAGGATTGACTGGGCTGGGCAGAGAGACACTAAGGGTCAAACTGCCTCCTGTTGGTTTTGCTATCTGGGAAAACATTCATGCAACAGCATACAGCAGGGCCCACAGCTCTGCCTTTGATTACCCACCCATCACAACCAGATCATCTTTCTACTACCATTCAGGTTGGATATGTGCACCCCCTGCTCACTACCTCTCCTTGCAAGATCCAGATTAGTCATGGATCTCCAGTGGCTTTTCTTCTAAAGGACATGGAGTATGTGATGCCAAATGTTGAGATGCTCAAATGTGACCAGATGTCCTGGGTGAAAGTTTCCCATTCACATTAACTAAGCACGACCAGCTCCGCTGGAAGCAAATGCAAGCTGCATTTAGAAAGCAAAAACTACACTCTACAATGGAATGCAATGAAGGGCAACAAAGCTGGGGAGGGGTCTGGAGCACAGCACTATGAGGAAAGGCTGAGGGAGCTGGGGGTGTTTAGCCTGGAGAAGAGGAGGCTCAGAGGAGACCTTCTTGCTGTCTACAACTACCTGAAGGGAGGCTGTAGCCAGGTGGGGGTTGGTCTCTTCTGCCTGGCAACCAGCAGCAGAACAAGAGGACACAGTCTCAAGCTGTGCCAGCAGAAGTTTAGGCTGGATGTGAGGAAGAAGCTCTTCCCAGAAAGAGAGATTAGCCATTGGAATGTGCTGCCCAGGGAGGTGGTGGAGTCACCATCCCTGGAGGCGTTCAAGAGGGGATTGGACGTGGCACTTGGTGCCATGGTCTAGTCATGAGGTCTGTGTTGATAGGTTGGACTCGATGATCCTCGAGGTCCTTTCCAGCTAAGTTATACTGTGATACTGTGATACTGTGGTGGAGTCACCATCACTGGAGGTGTTTAAGAAGAGACTGGATGAGGCACTTGGTGCAATGGGTTAGTTGATTAGATAGAGTTGAGTGATAGCCAGCCTGTAGCCAGGTGGGGGTTGGTCTCTTCTCCCAGGCACCCAGCACCAGAACAAGAGGACACAGTCTCAAGCTGTGCCAGGGGAGGTTTAAGCTTGAGGTGAGGAGAAAGTTCTTCCCAGAAAGAGAGATTGGCCATTGGGATGTGCTGCCCAGGGAGGTGGTGGAGTCCCTGTCCCTGGAGGTGTTCAAAAAAGGATTGGATGTGGCACTTGGAGCCATGTCCTGAGGTGTTAGGTATTAGGTAACAGGTTGGACTTGATAATCTCTGAGGTCTTTTCCAACCTGGTTGATTCTATGGTAAAAACATCCCAGCCAAAGCCAAACCCACCCAAACCTCAATGACTGGACACACACGAAGCCATCTGGTCGAAGACCTTCAAGCAGCAATTGGACTTCAGGCCCAACAGGCATGGTTGTGTTCCACTGCCTGGTTGCACAGCCTGGCAAGCCCTTGCAGAGGAAGCAGGGTGCTGTGCCTGGTGCTCTGTGGGCACTTGCCTCTTCTTTCAGCAAAAGTGTCTGGTTAAGCACAACATGGTGACACCTGGCCAAGGATATACCGTAACACAGCTTTCCAGTATGAACACATGCTCAGCAAAGAATTTCCATACCTTAGGCATCCTCACACAGAGAGCTGGCAGCTCCTCTCTGCCCTTTCCCATCTGTCAGTTCCATCCCCAACACCTTGCCTGAGCCTTTCAGGGGTGAGCCAGCCCAGTTGTGGAGTTACAAGCTCCAAATGGCATGGCTTAAAATGCTTTGTTATGGGCCAGGAGAGTCTCCTTGCAATAGCTTGGCTTTCTCTTCTTTTTTTCCCTCCTCCTTCCACCCTGCAGTCTCCCTCACCTCATCCCAGATATCTTTTCCAAGGTAGCAAATACAAAGATTCAGCTTGGGAAGCCATGGTGTCATGCACAGTGTCTGCTCAGCAAGTTTGCTGATGATACCAAGCTGGGAAGCTGCAAACTTCATCCTGCAAACCTCACACTAACTCTTCTCTCTTCTTGCTCTTTTCTACCTTCTCCCCTCTCACTTTTATTTTCCCTTCTGCACCACTTCTAAATCGTTTTCTCATCCTCTGTCCACCTCCAATAACATCTCCATTAGGGCTTCTTTCTCTAGTATAAATCAATGAAATCTCAACTTAAAAAAAACTTAATAAAAAGTAGGTGCAGGTTGACAAAAGCCATCTGATATCTAGGTTAAAAATGGAGTGGATAAGGCACTCAATCATAGAACCACAGAACTGTCAGGGTTGGAAAGGACCTCAAGCATAATCTAGTTCCAACCCCCCTGCCATGGGCAGGGACACCCCACACTAGATCAGCCTGGCCACAGCCTCAGCCAGCCTGGGCCTTAAAAACCTCCAGGGGTGGGGGCTCAACCACCTCCCTGGACAACCCATTCCAGGGCTTCACCACTCTCATGGGGAAGAACTTCCTCCTCCCCTCCAGCCTGAATGTCCCCACCTCCAGCTTCATTCCATTCCCCCTAGTCCTATCACTACCTGAGATCCTGAGCAGTCCCTCCCCAGCCTTCCTGTAGCCCCCTTCAGATACAGGAAGGCCACAATGAGGTCACCTCAGAGCCTTCTCTTCTCCAGACTGAACAGCCCCAACTCCTTCAGTCTGTCCTCATAGGAGAGGTGCTCCAGCCCTCTGATCATCCTGGTCCTAGATCAGGTTGCTCACAGCCACATCCAGCCTGGCTGCAAACACCTCCAGGGATGAGGCTTCCACCACCTCCCTGGGCAACCTGTGCCAGTGTCTCACCACCCTCATGGGGAACAACTTCTTCCTAACATCCAATCTGAATCACCCATTTCTAGTTTTGTTCCATTCCTCTTAGTCCTATCACTCCCTGACACTGTAAAAAGTCCCTGCTAATCCTCCATGGAAGTTAAACACCCAACCCAATTAATGCATTGTTTTGTGCATGTTTCTTGTGCATTTGTGCTGATACCAGATGTATCTTTGAGCATCTACACACTTCTGGAAAGCCATGGTTGATGTGGTTAGCTAGGAGAACTTTGTTCTCATGGCTTTGCTTGTGTGCTTTTCTACACCTTGCAGCTCTTGCTGGAGACTGCAAGTTTCCCAGGGCTGAGACTGCATCCTTCAGCAAGTTTGCAGAGGCTTTGGGTCTTTTTGTGGACACTAAGACACAAATAGTAAGCCCAGTGGTACCATTCAGGCTGCAGAAAGCCACCAGGCCTCGAGGTCTTCTGGTAAAAAGAATGCAACACAGAAAGCAAACACATGTGGATCACCACACTGCTGGCTAGGAGGTGTTACAAAAAAATTACCCTTTGCAAACCTCAAAATTTGGTGATTCATCCAAGCACCCAAGAAGCACTTACAAGAAACCACATGACTAATTATGCTAGAGGTCAGGAACAGTTCTATCCAGCCCGTGCATGTAATTATGCACTCTGCAAAAAGCAACCCTTGTCCTCTCGAGGTAGATTAATAAACACTGGGCTGTTGCTGAGAGAAGGCTCTGAACTACAGAATCAAACAGTCACAGAAGGGACCTCAAGGATCGTCTAGTTCCAACCCCCCTGCCATGGGAAGAGACACATTCCACTGGAATCAGGTTGCCCACAGCCACATCACAGAGTCACAGAATTAACCAGGTTGGAAAAGAACTTTGAGATCATCAAGTCCAACCTAGCACCCAACACCATCTCATCAGCTAACCCATGGCACCAAGTGCCTCATCCAGGCTTTTTTTTATACACTTCCAGGGACAGTGACTCCACCATCTCCCTGGGCAGCACATTCCAGTGGCCAATCTCTCCTTCTGGGAAGAACTTCTTCTTAACCTCCAGCTTAAAAATCCCTTTCCACAGCTCAAGACTGTGTCCTCTTGTTCTGTGCTGGTTGCCTGGGAGAAGAGACCAACCCCCACCTCTCTACAACCTCCCTTCAGGTAGTTGTAGAGAGTAAGAAGGTCTCCCCTGAGCCTCCTCTTCTCCAGCATAAGCAACCTCAGCTCCCTCAGCCTCTCCTCACAGGGTTTGTGCTCCAGACCCCTCACATCCAGCCTGGCCATGAAAGCTTCCAGGCATGGGACATCCACATGGGCAAACTGTTCCAGAGTCTTACCACCCTCACGCTGAAGAACTTCTTCCCAATGTCTAATCTAAATCTCCCCTCCTCTATCTTAGATCCATTCCTCCTAGTCCTGTCACTATCATTACCTGACACCCTAAAAATTCCCTCAGCAGCTTTCTTGTAGCCCCCTTCAGATACCGCAAGGCCACAATGAGGTCTCCTGGGAGCCTTCTCCACTGCAGACTGAACAGCCCCAACTCCCTCAGCCTGTCCTCATAGGAGAGCAGCTCCAGCCCTCCGATCATCCTCTTCAGATACTGGAAGGCCACAATTAGGTCTTCTCAGAACCTTCTCTTCTCCAGACTGAACAACCCCAACTCTTTCAGTCTGTGCTTATAACAAAGGAGCTCCAACTCTCTGATCATCCTCATGGCCCTTCTCTGGACACATCCAGATCCTTCCTTCCTCCCTTGGACTCTTTCCTACTCATTTATTCTTTGCACAGCACCTAGACAGGCAACAAAACCCCCAAACAGCACAGAGCAAAGCATGGAAGCCCAATACTGCCTCCTGCCTATGCTGACTGCCATGTGGTGGCACTTCATGTGAATGACTTCAACCCTGTTATGCACACAAAGGCAAAAGCTGACCCTGGTTTCCTAACTGAAACTTAGTGATGCAACCCAGATTAGTGGGAGGAGAATCCAAGCAGAGAGGGTGACAACCAGAGTTCCAAGTGATGTCCCTGGAAGGGAGGTGAAATGCAATGACCCCATCCCTCGTGTGGAGCTCCTGTCAGCTGAAATGAAAGCATTAAGATAGGCTTGCTTTGGTGTGGAGAAAAAACCATGTCTCAGTCTGAATGCCCTTAATGATATCACAAAGAGGATCACACAGAGAATGTTAGGGGTTGGAAGGGACCTCCGAAGACCAAGTCCAACCCCCCTGCCAGAGCAGGACCATAGAATCCAGCACAGGTCACACAGGAACACATCCAGATGGGGCTGGAAAGTCTCCAGAGAAGGAGATTCCACAACCTCTCCGGACAGCCTGCTCCAGTGCTCTGTGAGCCTCACAGTGAAGAAGTTCCTCCTGATGTTGAGGTGGAACTTCCTGTGCTGTAGTTTACATCCATTGCCCCTTGTCCTATCACTGGTGCCTATCATAAGCCATAGGAAGCTATAAGTTAATGATCACAGGAAATACCCATTCCAGTTATTTCAGCAAACATTTCAGTGCCTGTGCACCTCTGAAGAGCTGGAACCAAGCAACTGGGCTTTGACTTTCACAGTTGAGCAAATGTGGCACTGATGGCGAGCTGTATGGTGATGGGAAGGACAGGGCTATATTTGTTTAAGGAAACTTCAGGCTGAATTTCCAGCTTTCTGAGTGCTGAGAGAGAGGAAAGAAGGGGGAAGCTTGGAGGAAAACAAATGTTTCCTGAACTTGGAGTTTCTTTGCTTTGCTACATTACCAGATTGGGTTTTTTTTTGGTTGCTGTTCTGTGACGTGACCAGTCCTCCTTTAATGAACTTCCCCTTTATCTCAGTGACATTTTGCATCTAGAAAATTATTAAGCTATCATATTTGGGGACTGGAAAGAGCAAAGGGCTCCAAGAGTTTGTTCTACCTGTTGAGTTACACAGTTACAGCTGAATCCCTTTGCAGGCATGCAGTAACACCAGTGCCTGTGCCTGCACCATGTGCTGGCCTTTGCCTGCACCTCACTCTAAGGGAGCTGTACATCTAAAAACAGTTCTGTGTAAATTTCTAGGTATAAAAACATATAGATATGTATATAGAAAAATATTTCACCTAATGAGGAGGCCTGTTGGGGTTCAGCAAAGTTCCCTATTACTTATTAGCCAGCCAGTGGTCTGGCCTGCCTGTCTCTGTCCTTGGCAATAAAACAAAGATGAAAGGGGAGCCGCTTATTTGGAGGCAGACTTGAAAGTACAGTAGCTATCTCAGGCCCTCACCTTATCAAAGGGCTGGGACAGCAATAACAGCCCTGGATGGAGCAACAAGGACGTGGTAGGCTGGGCTGTCAAACAGTTACACCTTGTGCGCAAACAGCAGTTTCACATCTCCACGGGCACCGCAACGCGGTTGGCAGCTGAAGGTAGACTGCAGCAGATGGTGCCTGACCCTGGCACCAGCTTCCTCCTCCAGTGCCTGGCCATGAGGACAAGGTTGGCCAGGGCATCACCTCCTCAAGGGGTGGAACCTTTCTGGCAACTGGCTTGTTGAAGGTCAAGGTTCCCAGGCAGAGTTTGTGGCCCAGGCTCCCACTGGAAACTCAGCTGTCACCAACGTGGCTCTGCCAAACTGGGAGAGTCGTTTTGCACAGGCTTTCTCAACTCAGACTTCCACAGATGAGAACAGCCTGCCTTAAAACTACCACCTCGAATGCTGGCAGGAAGGTTGAATGTGGGAACTCACTGTAATGGTGGTGGAACACTGAAACAGGTTGCCCAGGGAGGTAATTGAGCCTCCATCATTGGAGCTATGGTTTAGTAGTCATGAGTTGTTGGCTGACAGGTTGGACTTGATGACCTCGGAGGTCTTTTCCAACCTTATTGATTCTATGAGTTTGTCCAGAAAAAGGCTGGACAAGGCTCTGAGCAACCTGATCTAGTTGAGGATGTCCCTTCTTACTGCAGTGGGGCTTGGACTAGATGAACATTGAAGGCCTCTTCCAATCCAAACCATTCTATGATGCCACAAACTGTCACACCTGTGTTTTAGAAGGTCATTCTTTCAGAGGCTGCCCATGGCAGGGGGCTTGAACTAGATGATCCTTGAGGTTCCTTCCAACCCTAACAATTCAAACACTGTGTTGAAGTCACAGGGAGTCTAGCTGACAGAGAGCTTCTGTGCTTAGCATTGACTTGGATCAGTAACTTCAACAAAAAGATGGGGCCAGTCTCAGGAAGAGACAGACTGAGTTGCTGCATTAGTCACTGGAGATTTTGTTGACCACATGAGATGATTGTTCTTTCAGCTGGTTAAGTTTCTCCTGTCATGTCTCTAATGCAGTCTGGCTAGACAGTGTCTTACATAATACAGACATCAAACATGGTGGAAAAGGTAGAAAGAAATGTTTCATGTACCACTATAACACTGAGAAAGATGCTTGAGGACATCCTGACCACCAAAGGCTGCCTGAGGAATCTGGGCCCATGGGACTGAGCCTCAGCAGCTGGATTTCAACAGCAAAGGTCAGAGAGAAGCATTAAGAGGGTATCATCTAGCAGCTGGGTGTGGTGGAAGGCAAACTGAAGACTTTGCTTCAAGTACACCAGACAACCTGGGTGCAAATGTGACTGCTCATGGTCTGGATGGATGGCTCTTTTTAGAGCATGAGGTCATGTCAGCCCATGGCTTGGACAGCAGCACTCTGTGCTGGGTTAGGAACTGGCTGGAGGCTGAGCCCAGAGAGTGGTGGTGAATGGTGCCACAGCCAGCTGGCAGCCAGGCACTAGTGGTGTGCCCCAGGGATCAGTGCTGGGCCCCAGCCTGTTCAATATCTTTATCAATAATCTAGATGAGGGGATTGAGTTCATTATCAGTAAATTTGCAGATGACACCAAGCTGGGGGCAGGAGTTGATCTGTCAGAGCATAGGAGAGCTCTGCAGAGGAACCTTGACAGGCTGGACAGATGGGCAGAGTCCAAGGGCAGGAGATTGAACACATCTAAGTGCCAGGTTCTGCACATTGGCCACAGCAACCCCATGCAGTGCTACAGGCTGGGGTCAGAGTGCCTGACAGCAGCCAGGCAGAAAGGGACCTGGGGGTACTGGTTGATAGTAGGCTGAACATGAGCCTGCAGTGTGCCCAGGTGGCCAACAAGGCCAATGGCATCTTGGCTTGCATCAGGAACACTGTGCCCAGCAGGAGCAGGGAGGTCATTCTGCCCCTGGACTCAGGACTGGTTAGGCCACACCTTGAGTCCTGTGTCCAGTTCTGGGTCACTCAGTTTAGGAAAGACATTGAGATGCTGGAAGGTGTCCAGAGAAGGGCAACAAGGCTGGGGAGGGGTTTGGAGCACAGCCCTGTGAGGAGAGGCTGAGGGAGCTGGGGTTGCTTAGCCTGGAGAAGAGGAGGCTCAGGGGAGACCTTCTTGCTCTCTCCAACTCCCTGAAGGGAGGTTGTAGCCAGGTGGGGGTTGGTCCCAGACAACCAGCAACACAAAAAGAGGACACAGTTATCATAATTAACCAGACAAATTGCTCCACCAACTAAGAATGGCTGTGCACCACCACCCAGGGAATCAAGAAAGAGCTCTCAATTTGTCAATCCTGTCCATGCCCAGGCCGGGTGAGGTTTCCCTGTGCAGTCTCAAGCTGCACCTTGAGGGGAGGTTTAGGCTGGATGTGAGGAAGAAGTTCTTCCCAGAAAGAGAGATTGGCCATTGGAATGTGCTGCCCAGGGAGGTGGTGGAGTCACCATCACTGGAGGTGTTTAAGAAGAGACTGGATGAGGCACTTGGTGCCATGGTTTAGTTGATTAGATGGTGTTGAGTGATAGGTTGGACTCAATGATCTCAAAGGTCTTTTCCAACCTGGTCTATTCTATTCTATTCTATTCTATTCTATTCTATTCTATTCTATTCTATTCTATTCTATTCTATTCTATTCCTATTCCATTCCATTCCATTCCATTCCATTCCATTCCATTCCATTCCATCCTTATCATTGCTTTTCTTTTCCACCCAATGGTAATTTATTTTCATTCTTCCACTTTCCTACACAATCTGTGGAAAATTTCCCTAGGCATCAGCCTCAAACTGCCACATGAGGTCTCCTTCCTATCTTCAGCAGCAGGGAACCCTAGATGTCTCACTAAAACTGAGCGTGGAGTCCAGCTACCAGTCCTTCTTGGTGATTTAGCTGGACAATTAGTCAGGTAACAATTCCACTGTTGAAAGGTCTGTGAGGCTGGGATCAAACCAGCTCTGCACTGCAGGCAGTTGTCAGGAGATGAAAAAGATAAGATGAAGGAGTTTGTGTTTGTATAGCACTTGGAATGCACAGAGCCCAATATAGATGTAACATATTATTGCTAAATGCACCAGGAGATTTCCTGCAAAAGCAACTGAATGGATAAACTCCATAGGTCAGGAAAATAAATCATGCCAGCACCCTTTCCTGGGCTGCACCCTGCTCTCCCATAACAATGTCCTCTGGGCAAGGTTTATACCTGCATACAGTGCCCATAGCAACACCAACCATGACAAATACAAGAGTTTGCTTGTGCCAGGTAGGCGAAGGCCGGAGGAGCAGATCTTTAGGTTTCCATCACAGAGAGGAGCTGCCCATACAGGTTTTGATCTTTCTGGCAGTGCCAGCCAGAGGCTTCAGCCTGGGGGCTGGCAGTGAAGAGGGGGATTTTAAATGCTGTCCCTGGAGTTGGGGCTGTTCAGTCTGGAGAAGAGAAGGCTACAAGGTGATCTTCTTGTGGCTTTTCAGTATCTGAAGGGGGCCTACAAGAAGGCTGGGGAGGGACTTCTTAGGATCTCAGGTAGTGATAGGACTAGGGGGAATGGAATGAAGCTGGAGGTGGAGAGATTCAGGCTGGGTGTGAGGAGGAAGTTCTTCCCCATGAGAGTGGTGAAGCCCTGGAATGGGTTGTCCAGGGAGGTGGTTGAGCCCCCATCCCTGGAAGTGTTTAAGACCAGGCTGGACAAGGCTCTGGCCAGGCTGATCTGGTGTGAGGTGTCCCTGCCCATGGCAGGGGGGTTGGAACTAGATTATCCTTGTGGTTCCTTCCAACCCTGACTGATACTATGATACGATGTGCAGTCTGTGAAGTAATGTTGGTGCTAGACCCAGTGGAGCTCTAGATATTCAACTACAAATCAGAGGGAACCATATCTGTCCAGCAAAACATTTAAGAATCCTTTGGCAGGTAACTTTTTACAAGAATGTTGAGTTGCTCCAATGTGTCCAGAGAAGGGCAACGAGGCTGGGGAGAGGTCTGGAGCACAAAAACTCTGAGGAGAGGCTAAGGGAGCTGGGGTTGTTCAGCCTGGAGAAGAAGAGGCTCAGGGGAGACCTTCTTGCTGTCTACAACTGCCTGAAGGTAGGCTCTAGCCAGGTGGGGGTTGGTCTCTTCTCCCAGGCAACCAGCACCAGAACAAGAGGACAGGGGGAAGTTTAGGCTTGATCTTAGAAAGAAGTTCTTCCCAGAAAGAGAGATTGGCCATTGGAATGTGCTGCCCAGGGAGGTGGTGGGCTCGACATTGCTAAAGGTGTCTAAGAAGAGACTGGATGAGGCACTTGGTGCCATGATTTAGTTGATTGGATAGGGTTGGATGATCAGTTGGACTTGATGATCTTGGAGGTCTCTTCCAACCTGGTTGATTCTGTGACTCTGTGATTTTGTGACTCTGTGATTCTTTGATTCTGTGACTTTGTGATTCTGTGACTCTGTGACTGTGACTCTGTGACTCTGTGATTCTTTGATTCTGTGACTCTGTGATTCTGTGACTCTGTGATTCTGTGACTCTGTGATTCTTTGAGTCTGATTCTGTGACTCTTTGGCTCTGTGATTCTTTGGCTCTGTGATTCTGTGACTCTGTGACTCTGTGATTCTGTGACTCTGTGATTCTTTGATTCTGTGACTCTGTGATTCTGTGACTCTGTGACTCTGTGATTCTGTGACTCTGTGACTCTGTGATTCTTTGAGTCTGATTCCGTGACTCTTTGACTCTGTGATTCTTTGATTCTGTGACTCTGTGATTCTTTGATTCTGTGACTCTGTGATTCTGTGACTCTGTGATTCTTTGAGTCTGATTCCATGACTCTTTGGTTCTGTGATTCTTTGATTCTGTGACTCTGTGATTCTTTGAGTCTGATTCCGTGACTCTTTGGCTCTGTGATTCTTTGATTCTGTGACTCTGTGATTCTGTGACTCTGTGATTCTTTGATTCTGTGACTCAGTGATTCTGTGACTCCGTGATTCTTTGATTCTGTGACTCAGTGATTCTTTGATTCTGTGACTCAGTGATTCTGTGACTCTGTGATTCTTTGATTCTGTGACTCAGTGATTCTGTGACTCTGTGATTCTTTGATTCTGTGACTCTTTGGCTCTGTGATTCTTTGGCTCTGTGATTCTGTGACTCTGTGACTCTGTGATTCTGTGACTCTGTGATTCTTTGATTCTGTGACTCTGTGATTCTGTGACTCTGTGACTCTGTGATTCTGTGACTCTGTGACTCTGTGATTCTGTGACTCTGTGATTCTTTGATTCTGTGACTCTGTGATTCTGTGACTCTGTGATTCTTTGATTCTGTGACTCTGTGATTCTGTGATTCTGTGACTCTGTGATTCTGTGACTCTGTGACTCTGTGATTCTGTGACTCTTTGGCTCTGTGATTCTTTGAGTCTGATTCCGTGACTCTTTGACTCTGTGATTCTTTGATTCTGTGACTCTGTGATTCTGTGACTCTGTGATTCTTTGAGTCTGATTCCATGACTCTTTGGTTCTGTGATTCTTTGATTCTGTGACTCTGTGATTCTTTGAGTCTGATTCCGTGACTCTTTGGCTCTGTGATTCTTTGATTCTGTGACTCTGTGATTCTGTGACTCTGTGATTCTTTCAGTCTGATTCTGTGACTCTTTGGCTCTGTGATTCTTTGACTCTGTGACTCTGTGATTCTGTGACTCTGTGGCTCTGTGATTCTTTGATTCTGTGACTCAGTGATTCTGTGACTCTGTGATTCTTTGATTCTGTGACTCAGTGATTCTTTGATTCTGTGACTCAGTGATTCTGTGACTCTGTGATTCTTTGATTCTGTGACTCAGTGATTCTGTGACTCTGTGATTCTTTGATTCTGTGACTCTGTGATTCTGTGACTCTGTGATTCTTTGATTCTGTGACTCAGTGATTCTGTGACTCTGTGATTCTTTGATTCTGTGACTCAGTGATTCTTTGATTCTGTGACTCAGTGATTCTGTGACTCCGTGATTCTTTGATTCTGTGACTCAGTGATTCTGTGACTCTGTGATTCTTTGATTCTGTGACTCTGTGATTCTTTGAGTCTGATTCCGTGACTCTTTGGCTCTGTGATTCTTTGATTCTGTGACTCTGTGATTCTTTGATTCTGTGACTCTGTGATTCTGTGACTCCGTGATTCTTTGATTCTGTGACTCAATGATTCTGTGACTCTGTGATTCTTTGATTCTGTGACTCTGTGATTCTTTGATTCTTTGATTCTGTGACTCCGTGATTCTTTGATTCTGTGACTCTGTGATTCTGTGACTCTGTGATTCTTTGATTCTGTGACTCTGATTCTTTGATTCTGTGACTCCGTGACTCTTTGATTCTTTGATTCTGTGACTCTGTGATTCTTTGATTCTGTGACTCTGATTCTGTGACTGATTTTGTGACTCTGTGACTCTGTGATTCTGTGATTCTGTGACTCTGTGATTCTTTGATTCTGTGACTCAGTGATTCTGTGACTCTGATTCTTTGATTCTGTGACTCCGTGACTCTTTGATTCTTTGATTCTGTGACCCTGTGATTCTTTGATTCTGTGACCCTGTGATTCTTTGATTCTTTGATTCTGTGACTCTGTGATTCTTTGATTCAGTGACTCTGTGATTCTTTGATTCTGTGACTCTGTGATTCTGTGACCCTGTGATTCTTTGATTCTGTGACTGTGATTCTTTGATTCTGTGACTCTGTGATTCTGTGATTCTGTGACTCTGTGATTCTGTGACCCTGTGATTCTTTGATTCTGTGACTCTGTGATTCTGTGACTCTGTGATTCTGTGACCCTGTGATTCTTTGATTCTGTGACTCTGTGATTCTTTGATTCTGTGACTGTGATTCTTTGATTCTGTGACTCTGTGATTCTTTGATTCTGTAACTGATTTTGTAATTCTGTGATTTTGTGGTGTCATCCTGCCCCTCAGTCAGCTGCTTTGCTCTGGTTGGCAACGTGGGGTGTGTGGTGGGTGAGATCCATGGCCCAAGCGAGCCAACCTGCTCGGGGGCTGAACACCGTGTGAGCCCATTGATAGGCACCTACCACTCTTGCAGCGTGTTGCACCATGTGCTTTGCTGGCTAAGTCACTGTATGTATAAACTTTCCCATGATCATCTAGGCAGCTTTTCTCATCCCCTCAAGCACAAATCTTGTTAATGGGAACATTGCCACAAAGACAACTTTCTGTGGGCAGAAAGCAGCAGATATGCTCAAGTGACTTATTCACATTTGCCGCTGCGCTTGTCTGTTCTGACAGAGCTGTTGCAGAATCTCTCCCATAGGGCAGGTGCTTCAGCTGATGTTCCAGACATGTAGCAGCAAAACCAAAAGGATTACCTGTGGATAATGTGGAGATCAATCACACAACCAAGGCACAATTTGGGACTCAGATTTGCAAAGGTTATTCTTGTACATCATGTTTTTATGGCTCGCTTTCTTTTCCCGTCAACGATTTTGTGCCTGGAGTAGTTTTCACTGGAAGGTTTGAGATCCCCTGTTTCTCTTCACACATGGACAGAGAAAAAGAAAGACTGCCTAGCAGCTGCCATAGAGTGACTGGCATGGATCTTTAAGAGCAGGCAGGCTCCTTTTTAACCATTTTTGTCTCTCTGAAGACTTTAAAAAACCACCTGGATGCAGTCCTGAGTGGACTTCCCTGGATGAATGGAATGGAATGGAATGGAATGGAATGGAATGGAATGGAATGGAATGGAATGGAATGGAATGGAATGGAATGGAATAGCATAGCATAGCACCGCATAACATCGCATAGCATAGTATAGCATAGCATAGCATAGCATAGCATAGCATAGCATAGCATAGCATAGCATAGAATTACTAGGTTGGAAAAGACCTTTGAGATCATCAAGTCCAACCTATCACCCAACACCATCTCATCAACTAAACCATGGCACCAAGCACCCCATCCAGGCTCTTTCTAAACACTTCCAGGGATGGTGACTCCACCACCTCCCTGGGCAGCACATCCCAATGGCCAATCTTTCTTTCTATGAAGAACTTCTTCTAACATCCACCCTAAACCTCCCCTGGCACAGCTTGAGACTGTGTCCTCTTGTTCTGGTGCTGCTTGCCTGGGAGAAGAGACCAACCCCCACCTGCCTACAACCTTCCTTCAGGGAGTTGTAGAGACAGCAAGAAGGTCTCCCCTGAGCCTCCTCTTCTCCAGGCTAAGCAACCCCAGCTCCCTCAGCCTCTCCTCACAGGGCTGTGCTCCAAACCCCTCCCCAGCTTTGTTGCCCTTCTCTGGACACCTTCCAGCAACTCAACATCTTTCCTAACCTGAGGGGCCCAGAACTGGACACAGTGCTAACCAGTACTGAGTCCAGGGGCAGAATGACTTTCCTGCTCCTGCTGGCCACACTGTTCCTGATGCAGGCCAAGATGCCATTGGCCTTCTTGGCCACCTGGGCACACTGCTGGCTCATGTTCAGCCTATCGACCAGTATCCACAGGTCCCTCTCTTCATAGTTGCTCTCCATCCACTCTGATTCCAGCCTGTAGGACTGCATGGGGTTCTTGTGGCCAATGTGTTTCCACACACAGAGCAGGTGATCCTGCTCTGGCAGGGGGGTTGGACTGGATGATCTCTCAAGGTCCCTTCCAACTATATTTCAGTGGTGCTGCAAAGAGCCCTTCTGCAAATGAGTACCAGGCTAATTGACACACAGGTCTAAAAATAGAAGTGTCTGGGAAGTGAGGACTTTCCCACAGAAACATCAGGTTTTCATGAAAAACAACCCAAAGCAAAGCACCACCAAACCCTTGAAAACATGGAACTTTTAAGTATAATACATATATACATAAATTGGGTTACAGAGCTTAGGTTTTATGTTCTTCTTTCTGACCTGCACCGGAGATTTTTTGTTGAAAACCATTTTTAACACAAATGAAATAATAGTTTCCCAAAGGAAAGCACAACTACTGAGAAAACACCTCAAAACCAAACCAAATCATTAAAATGTTAGGTTCATCTTAGCCTTTTTTCTCCCCTTACATTTCTGTTTTTCTGCTTCTTTCATTTTCTAGTTTTCAGTCTTCTCCTTCTCATGTGCTACCCACTTGCTGACACTTACGTGGTCCTACTAAAGGAAACCAGCACATCCACCTTCCTTATTACATCACTGCTTCTCTCATTAGCTTCTCTGTTCATTTTCTCTCCTCCTCTCCTCTCCTCTCCTCTCCTCTCCTCTCCTCCTCTCCTCTCCTCTCCTCTCCTCTCCTCTCCTCTCCTCTCCTCTCTCCTCCTCTCCTCTCCTCTCCTCTCCCTCTCCTCTCCTCTCCTCTCTCCCTCTCCTCTCCTCTCCTCTCCTCTCCTCTCCTCTCCTCTCTCTCCTCTCCTCTCCCTCCTCTCCTCTCTCTCCTCTCCTCTCCCTCTCTCCTCTCCTCTCCTCTCCTCTCCTCTCCTCTCCTCTCCTCTCCTCCCCTCCCCTCCCCTCTCCTCCCCTCTCCTCCCCTCTCCTTTCCTTTATCTTTTCCTTATTGTATTCCTCCCTTCCCTTTTTTTCCTCCAGCACTTACATGTCTTTAATAATCTTTGCTCCTTCCTGATTCCATCTTTTATTCCTTCTGGCACCTGTGCTTTCATTTCCTTGTCTTCTCCCAAGATATTAATGTCTGTGGGCAATCATTCCCATCTGTGTCTCTGGATCATGATGCTACAAGAGCTCAACAGTTAAACATTCTTGCAAATAATACAATAATAAACATGGATGAATAATAGATCTATACAGAATTATAGAATAGAATAGAATAGAATAGAATAGAATAGAATAGAATAGAATAGAATAGAATAGAATAGAATAGACCAGGTTGGAAGAGACCTTGAAGATCATCGCATCCAACCCATCAACCCATCCAACCCACCTAAACAACTAAACCATGGCATCAAGCACCCCATCAAGTCTCCTCCTGAACACCTAATCTCCTCCTGAACTCCTATAAGCCTATACCTGAAGGGAGACTACAAGAAGGATGGAGGGAGATTGTTTACAAAGGCCTGCAGTGAGAGGATGAGGGGCAATGGCTTCAAACTAGAGAAGAACAGATTTAGGTTGGATGTTAGGAATAGGTTCTTTAGCATGAGGGTAGTGGAACACTGGAACAGGTTGCCCAGGGAGTTGGTTGTGGCCCCATCCCTGGAGATATTCAAGGTGAGGCTTGACAGGGCTCTGGGCAACCTGATCTGGTTGAGGATGTCTCTGCTTACTGCAGAGGGTATTGGACTAGATGGCCTTTGGAGGTCCCTTCCAAGCCAGACCATTCTGTGATTCTATGAAACAACAAGTAAATATTTACATGTGGAAAAAAATACAGCAGAATTATTGACTACTTTGACCAAAGCCATGAAGCAATTTACCATTAGATCAAATGTCTCCTTCAACCCATCCTGTGGCAGCCTTTTTGTCTCCTTCTCCTGCTGTGATAATCTATTTTAAACCTTCCTGGAAGCACTTTGTTAACAGACTTATGCACCATAGAAACATAGAATTGTCAGGGTTGGAAGGGACCTCAAGGATCAGCTAATTCCAACCCTCCTGCCATGGGCAGGGACACCTCACACTGGATCAGGTTGCTCACAGCCACAGCCAGCCTGGCCTTGAAAACCTCCAGGGATGAGGCTTCCACCACCTCCCTGGGCAACCTGTGCCAGTCTCTCACCACCCTCATGGGGAAGAACTTCTTCTTAACATCCAATCTGAATCTACCCATTCTTATTTTGTTCCATTCCCCCCAGTCCTATCACTCCCATACACCCTAAGAAGTCCCTCCCCAGCCTTCCTGTAGCCCCCTTCAGATACTGGCAGGCCACAATTAGGTCTCCTTGGAGCTTTCTCTTCTCCAGACTGAACAGCCCCAACTCTCTCAGCCTGTCCTCATAGGAGAGGTGCTCCAGCCCTCTGATCCTCCTCATGACCCTTCTCTGGACACACTCCAGCACCTCCAGATCCTTCCTGTAATAGGGGCTCCAGAATTGAATGCAGTACTCCAGGTGTCAATAGAGTCTGAGGAGCTGAAGTTGAGCCATTGATGATACCTGCAAAAAAACCCTTGTGATATGGCAGGTTGAGCAGGGCTGCTGGGAGAATCAACAGTTGGTGCCCAAAAGGAGATAGAAGGCAAATAAGAATGTGTTAACAGACACACAGTGTTTTCATTTGGGTTGCTTAGTGTTTCCATTTAGGTTGCTTAATTTCAGCTTCACTAACCTGGGTACTTTTCATCTGAGTTTCAGAATGAGAGCTTGCATAATAACAGGCCTGTGAGAATCAGAGAAGGAACTTGCCCCTGCTTCAGGCTGTGAAGGATTAGTACTTGAAGACTGCAAATGACTTACATGTCCATGATGTGTGTGAGTGGAGGATTTCTTTAATCCTTAAACCAAAGTACGTATCTGGGTCCCTTCTGTTGGGTGTGCAAGTACATTGTGTCTAGGAAGTTGGTTCTTACCTCTTGGATGCTGCAGAGGAGAGAAACCTGACAAGCCTTGGACTGCATTTCCCAGTAAAACTTCCTAACTTTGATGGGCCACAGCGATTCTATTCCTTTGTTAGGCCAATGTGTTAAATATAGATCATCTATTTCTGGCACCAGGCTTCCTTCTCCCCAGCCGGAATGAGGTCAGTAGAGTTGCAAGGAGAAGAGATAGCCTAAGCACGGATCAGATCAAACACAGCATGAGTTTTGTGCTCTTCTTCATCCTTTCTGGGAGGCTCAGTAATTTCCAGAGGAGAGGGGTAGGTGATAGCTGCAGGCAACCAAGTCCTTCCCCTGCATGGCATGAGCTTGGGCCCTGCAATGTGTTCAATGCAACCCTTGCACAGGCCACGTTTGCTGAGGTGCTGGAGAGCAGAGATGAGCACCCACACTGTGGTGTATCTCCCGGAGACACATCTCATGGTGACCATCCCACAAATCACACAGCAGACCTCAGAAACAGTGATTCCTGTGAGGGTTACATTGACATATTGGCAGTCACAAGACTTTCCTCCTGTGCCATCCATTCTTCTCAGGGCTGCAGCCCTGTTAGCTCTTGCATGCTAAGCATGTTTGGGCTTGAGTGGATAACCAGCAGAGAGAAGGCTGTGCTGGAGGAAGTGGGGCTGGTGATTCAGTGGGTGGCATTCTTCCCTCTGAGTCAGTATTGAGCCAAGCACCCACATGCAGTGCCTAACAGGGGCTGTTCTACTAGAGCTGCTGAGTTTTGAACACGACTGAGGCACCAACCTCCCAACCACTTATGGCCTTCAAAATGACTGTGGTCTTTTATCAGCACCAGTGGCATTTATCTTGGTTACAGTCCAGCATGGAAAATGCATTTCACTTACCTCCATCCCTCTCTGTTACTTTAGTGAAACAGTTTTCTTCACCACTGCAGCACAGTGTGAGGATATGCAGTAGTTCAGCTTGGCTTTTTGGCTTTAATATTGGCCAAAATGGCTTGCACACACGTCACAGAACTTTTTCAGAGGAGTCTTTTGGGTGCATACTAGGGGATATCATGGGCATCCCACTCTCACAGAAATCTGCACAGGTGAAAAGAACTTAAAGACCAGATTATAGAATAGAATAGAATAGAATAGAATAGAAAGAATAGAATAGAATAGAATAGAATAGAATAGAATTAACCAGGTTGGAAAAGACCTTTGAGATCATCAAGTCCAACCTGTCACCCAACACTATCTAATCAAGCACCCCATCCAGTCTCTTCCTAAACACCTCCAGTGATGGTGACTCCACCACCTCCCTGGGCAGCACATTCCAATGGCCAATCTCTCTTTCTATGAAGAATTTCTTCCTAACATCCAGCCTAAACCTCCCCTGGCACAGCTTGAGATTGTGTCCTCTTGTTCTAGTGCTGGTTGCCTGGGAGAAGAGACCAACCCCCACCTGGCTACAACCTCCCTTCAGGCAGTTGTAGAGAGCAAGAAGGTCTCCCTTGAGACTCCTCTTCTCCAGGCTAAGCAACCCCAGCTCCCTCAGCCTCTCCTCACAGGGCTGTGCTCCAGACCCCTCCCCAGCTTTGTTGCCCTTCTCTGGACACCTTCCAGCAACTCAATGTCTTTCCTAAACTGAGGGACCCAGAACTGGACACAGGACTCAAGGTGTGGCCTAACCAGTGCAGTGTACAGGGGCAGAATGACCTCCCTGCTCCTGCCCTGCTGGCCACACTATTTCTGATACAAGCCAGGATGCCATTGGCCTTCTTGGCCACCTGGGCACACTGCAGGCTCATGTTCAGCCTACTATCAACCATTACCCCCAGGTCCCTCTCTGCCTGGCTGCTCTCCATCCACACTGAACCCAGCCTGTAGCACTGCATGGGGTTGCTGTGGCCAATGTGTAGAATGCAGCACTTGGATGCGTTCAATCTCCTGCCCTTGGACTCTGCCCATCTGTCCAGCCATCTCAGGGCAAATGATGCCAGGCTCTTGATTTTGTCATGAAAAGTCCTTTGGCTCCATCATAGAATCATATTTGGTTGAAAAAGGTCTCTAAGTTCATCAAGTCCAATCATTTTCTAACTCTACTGAGTCTGGTACTAAACCATGCCCCTTAGCACCACATCTTTTAAATGCCTCCAGGGATGGGAGTTCAACTCCTACCTTGGGGAGCCTATTCCAGTGTTTGGGAACCCTTTCAGAGCACAGTGAAATGCAAATATTACTTTGTGTCATGGAGGCAACAAACTTCATCATGTACAGGTTCTGATGAGACAGCATGCATGGTCCCCACAGGACCAGATTATCATAGAATCATAGAATGGTCCAGGCCAGAAGGGACCTCCAAAAGGCATCCAGTCTGACCTCCCTACAGTCAGCAGGGACATCCCCACTAGATCAGGCTGCACAGGGCTTCATCCAGCCTCACTGTGAATATCTCCAAGGATGGGGCCTCAACCACCTCCCTGGGCAAACTGTTCCAGTGTTCCATCACCCTCACAGTGAAGAACTTCTTCCTGATATCCAGTCTAAATCTGCCCTTCTCTAGTTTGAAGCCATTGCCCCTTGTCCTGTCACTGCAGGCCTTTGCAGTCTCTCTCCATCCTTTCTGTAGCCCCCTTCAGGTACTGGAAGGCTGCTATCAGGTCTCCCCAGAGCCTCCCCTTCTCTGTGTATCTCGTTTAAATCAGTGGTGAGTGCTTGTCCTGGCAGAATTGGTGTGGCGACCTGTAGCACAGGGAGGGAAGGATTGACAGGGCTGGGCAGAGAGACACTAAGGGTCAAACTGCCTCCTGTTGGTTTTGCTATCTGGGAAAACATTCATGCAACAGCATACAGCAGGGACCTCTTCTCCAGGCTGAATAACCCCAGCTCCACCATGTCCTGTTGGCATCACCACTCACAGCAGAAGTGAGCTTCAGAAGCAACCAGCTCTGAAATCATAGAATCATAGAATCAGTCAAGGTTGGAAGGGACCACAAGAATCATCCAGTTCCAACCCCCATGCCATGGGCAGGGACACCTCACACTAGATCAGCCTGGCCAGAGCCTCATCCAGCCTGGGCTTAAACACCTCCAGGGACAGGGCCCCAACCACCTCCCTGGACAACCCATTCCAGGGCTTCACCACTCTCATGGGGAAGAACTTCCTCCTCCCCTCCAGCCTGAATCTCCCCACCTCCAGCTTCATTCCATTCCCCCTAGTCCTATCACTCCCTGAGATCCTGAGCAGCCTTCCCCAGCCTTCTTGTAGCCCCCTGCAGATACTGGAAGGCCACAATAAGGTCACCTTGGAGCCTTCTTTTCTCCATACTTAACAGCCCCAACTCTTTCAGTGTGTCCTCATAGGAGAGGTGCTGTCTGTGCCTGAACCCACTTTGTACTCTCTTTGCTGCCTTGTCATGGCTGACATGCCTCACTACATGCCTCCAAGTGAGGGATGAAGGGGCCTTACACGCCGGCATCGAAACACACAGGCTGCCCGATACTTGCTTTGTTTGATATGTGATGACAGCTCTTGCTAGATGTCTGAGAAAAACAAATGAATGGAGAAGCAGTTCCTGGTGGCCTCTGCCAGCTGTTGACAACCCCAAACAATCTGCTTTTCCTGCAGCAGACCTGGTGCCTCTGGTGGATGATGTGGCCGCGTAGGTGTTGTGCCGCTCAATCCAAATGAAACGTTGCTGAAGGGCAGGAACAGCAGCTGTGAGATTTCCTCCTGCTTTTTCTTCACAGGGAAATGCTATCAGGCTCTGTTTAGTGCCTTGTGTGTTTTACTGTCACATGCAGCTCACGTGCTTCAGCGAGGGCTTTCACAAGCAGGCTGATTTTAGGACCTCAGCATAGAATCAGAGAATCAGAGAATCAATAAGGCTGGAAAAGACCTCAGAGATCATCAAGTGAAACCTGTCACCCAACACCTCATGACCACTAAACCATGGCCCCAAGTGCCACGTCCCACCCCCTTTTAAACACCTCCAGGGACGGTGACTCCACCACCTCCCTGGGCAGCACATTCCAATGGCTAACAACTCTCTTTGTGAAGAACTTTCTCCTCACCTCCAGCCTAAAGTTCCCCCGGCACAGCTTGAGACTGTGTCCTCTTGTTCTGGTGTTGGTTGCCTAGAAGAAGAGACCAGCCCCCACCTGGCTACAACCTCCCTTCAGGTAGTTGTAGAGAGCAATAAGCTCTCCTCTGAGCCTCCTCTTCTTCAGGCTAAGCAACCCCAGCTCCCTCAGCCTCTCCTCACAGGGCTGTGCTCAAGGTCTCTCCCCAGCCTTGTTGCCCTTCTCTGGACACATTCAAGCACCTCAATGTCCTTCTTAAATTGAGGGACCCAGAACTGGACACAGGACTCAAGGTGTCACCTAACCAATGTTGTGTACAGGGGGAAAATTACCTCCCTGCTCCTACTGGCCACGCTGTTCCTTACAGAGGCCAGGATACTTCTACTGAAATTGTTTTCCAGCAGGAAGAGGTGCTCCAAAGTAGAACCAAATAACTAAGAGTGGATTTGGTGAAGAAAAACTCTTCATGCCCCAGAATATTTAGATATTTCAATGGAAAGCAGAAAGATCTCTTGCAAAAGGATCTTAGATTACTCTAATTCTATTATTAGATTACTCTAATTAGATTACTCTAATTCTAGTTCTTCCACAGAGCCTTGTTGCTTTGTCTTTGCAACACCTTCTCTAAAGCTTCCATATATCACAGGCTCACAAGATGTTAGGGGTTTGAAGGGACTTCTGGAGTCCAACCTCCCTGCCAGAGCAGGACCACAGAACCTAGCACAAGTCACACAGGAACACATCCAGATGGGTCTGGAAAGTCTCCAGAAAAGGAGACTCTGCAACCTCTCTGGGCAGCCTGTTCCACTGCTCTGTGACCTTACAGTGAAGAAGTTCTTCCTCATGTTGAGGTGGAACCTACTGTGCTGTAGTTTCCATCCATTGCCCCTTGTCCTGTCCTAAGGCACAAGTGAGCTGAGGCTGTCCCTTCCTTCCTGACACCCAGCCCTCAGATATTTATAGACATTTATTAGATCTCTTCCATGTATAGACATTTATTAGGTCCTCTCCAAACTGAACAGCCCCAGGGCTCACAGACTTTCCTCATCAGGCAGTGCTCCAGAACCTTCATCATCCTTGCAGCCCTCTGTTGGACTATCTCAAGTACATGCCTGTCCCTCTTGATCTGGGAAGCCCAAAACTGGACACAATGCTCCAGGTGAGGTCTCACCAGAGCAGAGTAGAAGGGTTAGGAGAACCTCCCTCACTAGCCTAAGGATGAAGCACTTGGAATTACACTCCCAGGATGTGGCGTATCTACCACATTCCATGTTTCATTGCTTGGGCAATGTAGATGAGGTCTTGGCTTTCAGTCAAAAGCAAGGATTTTCCCAAGAGAAGAGATTGGGAGAGGAATGAAAGAAACCCTCCCAAACGACCAAAACACCTCCCCAGCCCCATTTTCCACGATTCATGTTTTGAAGAATGAAAGGGGCGGTTTTAGTGTGAGGCATAGCTGCAAGCTAGCCCTTAGGGTTATGAACTGGATAAGCTATTAGGAATTTTCCATTTCTGCCTGATTGTGATCTCACATCAGTGCAACTCTGCTCACTTTAATGGAATTACTTCAGAACTGCTCTGATGTGAAAGCAGAGCGAGGTCCTGTGATTCTGTAACTCTTTCTGCTAAGCTCTTCTCATAGGCCTCCTAGAGGAGCAGCTTGTAAGAAAACACAGGGGAATTTAGAGACCCTTTTTCATCAGTTCAGCTAATCAGTTTACTCTGGTCTACTGATCACTTCTGCTGCTTTGCATGTGACTGTCCTTATAAGTGAGGTCATTTTTATAGGGGAAGAAAAGATCTTTTATAAATTCACTTGGTATCATAGAACTGTCAGGGTTGGAAGGGACCCTCAAGCATCACCCAGTTCCAACCCTGCTGCCATGGGCAGGGACACCTCACACTGGATCAGGTTGCTCAGAGCCACATCCAGCCTGGCCTTCAAAACCCCCAGGGATGAGGCTTCCACCTGGGCAACCTGTGCCAGTGTCTCCCCACCCTCATGGGGAAGAACTTCTTCCTAACATCCAATCTGAATCTACCCACTTCTAGTTTTGTTCCATTCCCCCCCAGACCTATCACTCATTGAAACCCTAAAAAGTCCCTCCCCAGCCTTCTTGTAGGACTGGAAGGTTACAATAAGATCTCCTCAGGCAAGTCTGGCACCTGTAAAGATCTCTCATCTTTTTAAAGAAAGGATTTTTTCACCTGTAATTGGGCAGCTATTATTCTACATCATGGTTTCTAGGAAAGGATAGGCTGTAGTTATAAGATCCTAAGCCAGGCCTTAATTAATTCTACTTCACAGTATCACATTATCACAGTACATTAGTGGTTGGAAGGGACTTCCAGAAATCATTGGGTCCTGCCAGAGCAGGATCACCCAGGGTAGTCCTCACAGGAATGAATCCAGGTGGGGTTTGAAAGTCTCCAGAGAAGGAGACTCCACAACCTCTCTGGACAGCCTGTTCCAGGGCTCTGTCACCCTCACTGTAAAGAAGTTTCTCCTCATGGTGAGCTGAAATCTTTTATGTTCAAGCTTGAACATGTTGTTCCTTGTCTTATTACTGTGCACCACTGAAAAGAGCTTGGCCCCCTCCACTTGGCACCCACCCCTCAGATATTGACAGACATCAGAACCCTTCTCAGGGGATCAGGACTCTCAGTCTCTCCTCATAGGGGAGGTGCTCAAATCCCCTAATCACCCTTATGGCTCTCTGTTGGATTCTTTCCAGCAGCTATGAATAAGAAACTAATGCTTACCTGGTGGGCATGACAAGTCAGCCCTGAAGGCTTGTAGAAATTCCCTAAAGTCCTAACTTACAATATGACATCTGGTTCTCCTCTGACTTGAGGTGAGGAGAAAGTTCTTCACAGAAAGAGCTGCTGGCCATTGGAATGTGCTGCCCAGGGAGGTGGTGGAGTCACCATCCCTGGAGGTGTTCAAGAGGGGATTGGATCTGGCACTTGGTTCCATGGTTTAGTTAGTCATGAGGTGTTGGGTGATAGGTTGGACTTGATGATCTCTGAAGTCTTTCCCAACTTATGATTCTTTGACTAAATAGATAAGCCTGTGGTTAGATTTAAGCATCATGAGTAACATCACTGAGGCAATGATCTGCAGTGATAGCAATGAGGCACTGTCATCTGCTTGCACACCTTCAGAATCACAGAATTATTGAGGCTGGAAAAGACCTCTTGAGATCATCAAGTCCAGCCTGTGACCTAACACCACCACCCCCTCAGCTAAACCCTGCCACCAAGTGCCACATCCTATTTTTCTTAAAGACCTCCAGTGATGGTGACTCCACCACCTTTCTGGGCAGTCCACTCCAGTACCTAATCAGCCTTTCTGTGAGGAAGGTGAAGAGTCTCAAGAGCCCCCATTGCCCATCTCTCTCCCTGTGCTTCAGCCATACTACCAAATGAACTCCTTAAACACTGCATTAGCAGAGCTGTTAGGCAAGTCTTCAGTGATTTCTTGGATGCTCTGTGAGAGTGGGGGAACAAGGCAGAAAGGACTGAAAAGGCTGAATCTCCTTCTCACTAGCTCCTTCTAGCACACATATGCATGGCAGGATGTGGGCCATACAGTCAGAAAGTTGTCATTCTGCGCCTGTACTCAGCACTGGTTAGGTGTGTCCAGTTCTGGGCCCTCAGTTTAGGAAAGATGTTACAGTATCACTAAGGTTGGAAGAGACTTCAAGCATCATCGAGTCCAACCTCAACCATGTTGTGTTGCTGGAAGGTGTCCAGAGAAGGGCAACAAAGCTGGGGAGGGGTCTGGAGCACAGCCCTGTGAGGAGAGGCTGAGGGAGCTGGGCTTGCTTAGCCTGGAGAAGAGGAGGCTCAAGGGAGACCTTCTTGCTCTCTACAACTGCCTGAAGGGAGGTTGTAGCCAGGTGGTGTTTGATCTCTTCTCCCAGGCAACCAGCACCAGAACAAGAGGACACAGCCTCAAGCTGTGCCAGGGGAGGTTTAGGCTGGAGGTTAGGAAGAAGTTCTTCCCAGAAAGATAGATTGGCCATTGGAATGTGCTGCCCAGGGAGGTGGTGGAGTCACCATGGCTGGAGGTGTTTAGGAAGAGACTGGATGAGGCACTTGGTGCCATGGTTTAGTTGATTAGATGGTGTTGGGTGAGAGGTTGGACATGATGATCTCAAAGGTCTTTTCAAACTTGGTTAATTCTATTCTATTCTATTCTATTCTATTTAATTCTATTCTATTCTATTCTATTCTATTCTATTCTATTCTATTCTATTCTATTCTATTCTATTCTATTCTATTCTATTCTATTCTATTCTATTCCTCTTCTCCAGGTTAAACAACCCCAGCTCCCTCAGCCTCTCCTCACAGGGCTGTGCTCCAGACCTCTCCCCAGCCTAGTTGCTCTTCTCTGAACATGCTCAAGTTTCTCAATGCCCTTCTTAAATTGAGGGTCTCTTAAAATCACTTGCAATGGAGACAAACACTTTAACCAACCTCATTCTCAAGGGCTAAATTCAGCAGTTATCAACATCCCCAGGGGGAAAAGAAGTAGCTTCTGCAGCCTCTTGATTAACTGAGCATAAAACGAGCCACCCTCCCCTTTCTGTTTTAATTAGCTATGAATGAATCAGTTCAAACCACATAAAAATTGACATCTGACTCTTCTGCCTGTACATTAACCACTAGGTCATGGTTTTATTTCTTTCCCTGAGAAACACTAATTTTCCCAGAAGGAGAGTGGCATTTTAGAAGCACTCCCACCAGAGTTTTTCTCCCTCCCAGTGCTTTCTGATGCACATCTGACCGAGTGGCAGGACCGAGGGGCTGTGATGCTGGGGTGGGTTGAAATTTCCTCCACCCCCCCCCCCCCCCCCCAGCATTAAATTTGCCAGCCCAGCCCAGTTGGAAGCAAATAAATGTTGTATTTACAAGCAAAGCTGCACTCTGCAATGGAATGCAAGGAATATGTATAAAATGTACAGGAGTGACAATATTTACAGGTATTTACAGCTAACAAACAGCACAAGAACCCCTGGGTCAAAGACCAGGGGGAGCTACCAGCTTCTCCTTTTTCTCTCCCCCCCCACTATCCCCCTGTACAAAAGAAGGGAGAAAGGAGCAGAGAAACCAAAGCCTGGAGAAGAGGAGGCTCAGGGGAGACCTTCTTACTCTCTATGCCTACCTGAAGGGAGGTTGTAGCCAGGTGGGGGTTGGCCTCTTCTCCCAGGCAACCAGCACCAGAACAAGAGGACACAGTCTCAAGCTGTGCCAAGGGAGGTTTAGGCTGGAGGTGAGGAAGAAGTTCTTCCCAGCAAGAGAGATTGGGCATTGGAATGTGCTGCCCAGGGAGGTGGTGGAGTCACCATCCCTGGAAGTGTTTAGGGAGAGCCTGGATGAGGCACTCGGTGCCATGGTTTAGTTGCTTAGATGGTGTTGGGTGATAGGTTGGACTTGATGATCTTAAATGTCTTTTCCAACCTGGTTAATTCTGTATCTGTGTGTTGGTGGGAGACTTCAGAGGAGTCTGAAGCTCTTGCCTTGTACTGCATTCCCAATACCAATGTGAGTTGCTGTATCTCTCCATTCAACCAAAGGGAAAGAGAGGTGTGGAGAGACCAAGTGACTTGCTTCATGTTGCACAAATCTGGGGCCCTGCAAGGAATGGAAATACCACTCAGCCCCTTTGTCCTTAACAGCACCCAGCCAAGGCAACCTCTACCAGGATCTCTAAGGGTTTCCTCCTGCGGCAAAAGCTTTCAGTCCAAGTGAAGTGGGGAGGCTGGGGAGGAACAACCAGGGGAATGCCATGCATTATTGACATGCTTGCAAGCAGTGTGGAATGCAAAGGCTGAGGTGCAGGAGGCAGCAGTGCCTGGCTAGGAGAGCGCCTGAGCAGTTCAGGTGGCCACAGGGCAAGCTGAGGGTGACTCAACAACGCCGGGGAGCTCAGCAAAGCTCTGCCTTTCAGCCAACTGGTCTGGCTGGTGGAGAGCAATGCTGCTTCCTGAGGTCACCTCCAGGAAGCTGTATTTCTGAGCAAAGAACAGGAGCTGTTGCTCAAATGTTAAATCTCCCCAAGCATGTGGCAGGAAACCTGAAACCCAGCACAGCAAACCATTTACTTTTGTGCTTAAGCCAAGCCTTATATAAATGCATATAAAATACAGGCTGGGGGCTCTGCCACACTAGACACATGGGGACAGAAAAGTCTAATAGGAAAGTTTAATTAAGGTTGTGCTTGATGAGCTTTAGAAACAGTAGTGATGTCCCCCAGGGATCAGTGCTGGGCCTGATGCTCTTTAATATCTTCACTGATGATCTGGATGAGGGCATTGAGTCCATCATCAGTAAATCTTCAGACAACACCAAGGTGAGGGCAGGTGTTGATATGTCAGAGGGTAGGAGACCTCTGCAGAGGGATCTTGACAGGCTGGACAGATGGGCAGAGTCCAAGGGCAGGAGATTGAACACATCCAAGTGCCAGGTTCTGCACATTGGCCACAGCAACCCCATGCAGAGCTACAGGCTGGGGGCAGAGTGGCTGAGAGCAGCCAGGCAGAGAGGGACCTGGGGGTGCTGGTCGATGGTAGGCTGAACATGAGCCTACAATGTGCCCAGACAGCCAAGAAGCCAATGGCATCCTGGCCTGCATCAGGAACAGTGTGGCCAGCAGGAGCAGGGAGGTCATTCTGCCCCTGGACTCAGCACTGGTCAGGCCACACCTTGAGTCCTGTGTCCAGTTCTGGGTCCCTCAGGTTAGGAAAGATGTTGAGATGCTGGAAGATGTCCAGAGAAGGGCAACAAAGCTGGGGAGGGGTTTGGAGCACAGCCCTGTGAGGAGAGGCTGAGGGAGCTGGGGTTGCTTGGCCTGGAGAAGAGGAGGCTCAGGGGAGACCTTCTTGCTGTCTTGCTGATACTACCTGAAGGGAGGTTGTAGCCAGGTGGTGTTTGATCTCTTCTCCCAGGCAACCAGCACCAGAACAAGAGGACACAGTCTCAAGATGCACCAGTGGAGGTTTAGGCTGGAGTTTAGGAAGAAATTCTTCATAGAGAGAGTGATTGCCCATTGGGATGTGCTGTCCAGGGAGGTGGTGGAATCATCATCCCTGGAGGTGTTTAGGCAGAGACTGGATGGGGTGCTTGGTGCCATGGTTTAGTTGATCAGATGGTGCTGGGTGATAGGTTGGACTTGATGATCTCGAAGTTCTCTTCCAACCTGGTTAATTCTATTCTATGCTACGCTATTCTATTCTATTCTATTCTAAATGTTAAGCTTCCAGTGAGCAGACTTAGGTGTTCAAGAGCTCCCCTACCTAAGTACTCTATGGGTCCTACAGCAGTCATTTAATCCTCCTATGTGTCAGTTTTCTTAGCTACAGAATGTGGCAGATGTTCACTTGGGAATTGTGAGTGGTGGTGGTGGATCAGACTAAGAAATAAGAGAAATAAACTTCTGGTGATGAATCTGAATAACTGCTAAGGAAAGACTGCCTGAATAAAATCCCCAAAGTCTGAAAAACTGGAGTCTAGATTTGTAGCAGCAGTGATGCTTGATTCCTATTGACTCTGATGGCATTAAGCTGTCCTTGAAGGTCATCTAGTTTCAGTGCTACTGCCAAGGGCAGAGATACCTCCTACAGGAACAGGATGTACAAGGCCCTATCCAATCTAATTTCTTAGACTAGTGGACAGTAAGTTCTGCATGGGACAGCAATGTAACCTCATGGTCAAGACAGCAAATGGTATCCTGGGGTGCATCAAGAAAAGTGTGACCAGCAGGTCTAGGGAGGTTCTCCTCCCGCTCCACTCTGCCCTGCTGAGACCACACCTGCAATACTGTGTCCAGTTTTGGGCTCCCCAGTTCAAGAGAGACAGAGACCTACTGGAGGGAATCCAATGGAGAGCCACAAGGATGCTTAGGGGAGTTGAGCATCTCCCTTGTGAAGAGAGACTGAGAGTCCTGGGGCTGTTTGGTCTGGAGAAGAGAAGGCTGAGAGGGGATTTGATCAATGTCTATCAATCTCTGGGTGTCAAGTGGAGGGGGCCAAGCTCTTTCTGATGGTGCATAGTAATAAGAAACAACAGGCTCAAGCTGGAACATAGAAGATTTCAGCTCACCATGAGGAGAAATTTCTTGACAGTGAAGGTGACAGAGCCCTGGAGCAGGCTGCCCAGAGAGGTTGTGGAGTCTCCTTCTCTGGAGACTTTCAAAACCCACCTGGATGCATTCTTGTGCATCCCTACCCTGGGTGATCCTGCTTTCGGCAGGGGGGTTGGACTGGATGATCTCTGGAGGTCCCTTCCAACCTCTAATGAACTGTGATACTGTGACACTATGTCAATCCATGTTAGATTATAGATCATTTTATTAGATCATATCAATCGAGTGCTCCCTCAGAAGGTGGTGAAGGATGTCACGCTCTGCCAGACAGACCTTGTCTGAAAGTTTGATGTACTGCTGATTCAGGAACGCTGGACACAGCTCTGTGGCTGAAACAGGAATAATTTTTGCCCCAGGCTCCAGAGAATCATGGTCCTTCCTGTGTTTCTCTCAGCTGTTTCCACTCATCCAAGTGACTGTTGCAGCTCAGACCTCACCGGTGAGATATTGTTATTCCCAGCCAGAATAAACAAAAACAGGGAAGAGAAAAACAGAAGAAAAGGAAAGAAGGATGTGCAACTCTTTTACAGACTATCAGAGCAAGCATCTGTATCAGAAGCAAGGAGAGAGTTTAACTAAGAGTGAGCACACAGACATCAGAGTGCTGCCTAACCCCTGTCCAAACAGTTGTCGGGCAAAGCTTTTCCTCACCAATATTTTTCCTCGGACTAGATAATGAAGAAAGGCTAATAGCCATGTAACAACCCCCAGTTATCACAGCTGCACACTGTGTGAAAGAATTGCAGCTGGAAAACTAACTTCATTTCTCCTCTGCTCAACAACTACATTATTTTTGCTCCCTTTTTGGCAGGGTGAGAGGTTGTTGTTGTACTTTCTGCTACAGTGAAAAATCTTCTGAGCTGTTTTGCTATAAACCTTAAAAAGGTCTCACCAAATGCCATTCACAGCTCTTTCACATGGAATCATAGAATTGTCAGGGTTGGAAGGGACCTCAAGGATCAGCTAGTTTCAAAACACCTGCCATGGGCTGGGACACCTAAACACTAGATCAGGTTGCTCACAGCCACATTCAGCCTGGACTTACAAGCCTCCAGGGATGAGGCTTCCACCACCTCCCTGGGCAACCTGTGCCAGTGTCTCACCACCCTCATAGGGAAGAACTTCTTCCTAACATCCAATCTCAATATACCCACTTCTAGTTTTGTTCTATTCCCCCCAGTCCTATCACTCCCTGACACCCTAAGAAGTCCTTCCCCAGCTTTCTTGGAGCCCCCTTCAGATACTGGAAGGCCACGATTAGGTCTCCTCGGAGCCTTCTCCTCTCCAGACTGAACAACCCCAACTCTCTCAGCCTGTCCTCATAGGAGAGGAGCTCCAGCCCTCTGACCATCCTCATGTCCCTTCACTGGACGCCTTCCAGCACCTCCAGTTCCTTTCTGTACTAGGGGCTCCAGAATTGGAGGCAGTACTCCAGGTGGGGTCTCCCCAGAGCTGAGCAGAGGGGGAGAATCACCTCCCTTGACCTGCTGGCCACACTTCTCTTGATGCACCCCAGGATGGGATTGGCTTTCTGGGCTGCAAGTGCTCACTGCTGGCTCATGTTGAGCTTCTCCCCCACCAGCACCCCCAAGTCCTTTTCTTCAGGGCTGCTCTCAAGCCAGTCCCTGCCCATCCTGTATCAGTGCTTGGGATTGCCCTGACCCATAGAATCATAGAATCACAGAATCACATAACAGGCCAGTTGCAAACTAGTTTATACTGAGTGTTTTGGTTCTGAAACAGACTTCATTAAAAAGCAGCCAAAGTTCCTGGTGATATTATCAAAGTTTGGGGCAGAAAAGGGAAGCATTTGTCTCTTGTTGCTCTCAGTGACAATAATCAATGCTCAGACCAGCATGGCTTAAAAGAAAAAATGTGTCAGGAATCCACTTTATATTTTAAACAGACCATGAAAGACCTTCAGATTCTTCATCTGGAAGGAGGAAAAAAAGAAAAAAAAAAATAAAATAAAGAGGGGTGTGAGTGTGGGGAAGGAGATGGAGGGAGAGATTTCCTTCCAGCAGGCAGGGGGAGAGCACTTCATGCTTTCCTTTGGTGGGTTACAGGGGCAATTGTACAGCCGGCTCATGTGAACAGATGGAGGCGAAAGATCTCAGCTTTCACCAGGAGCGGGTTAAAGATGTGCTGCCTGGGAGGGTGGGCTAGACGGGACCCAGCAGCGGGGGCTTTCTGCCCCCTGACAGTTTCCAGGGCTCGCCGGGGTGGCCGCGGTCCTCGGGGAGCACCTCGGCAGGTTCTCAGCAGCCCGGCACCAGCTAAAGCCTCAGACTTGTATAGGCACTTCGCATTTAAGAGCATGGCTAATCCAATCACCGGCAGATTGGAAGCTATCTGCGTACCTCCCATACAGCATATTCTTGTCAGCTCGAAAGCAATCTTCTCATCAGCCTCTCTCCCACTCCCGCTACCCCCTTCCATGTCTTCCTATCAGTGTGTGCGAGCAGCGGTGCTCCCCCCCTTGGGCACACGGAGCTAATCCTATTTACTCAAGCCCATCAATTTAACAGCTTTAAATATTCACACCGGTTATAGATGGATGCAGCTGAAACCTTAGCAGCATCGCTGGGGCAGCCAGAGAGTGGGGAGCAGTGGGAGGCAACCTTCCCATGCTGGCAAAAGCAGAAGAAGAAAAGAAAGTTATTCAAAACGCTGAAGGTTTAGGCATGGCTCTTTCTCTCTCTCACACACACACACAGAGCAGCCCTACACATATGCAATGCATTTCACACTTGCACACACCAGCCAAGAGTCACTTTTGCACAGCACAGTCCCTGTTTCTGTTGGTCTAGCCTGTAGACTCAGGTTTTGACACACTCTTACCCTTGCTTTGTGTGGGCTCACCAGCATGCCCACCCATGGTGAGGCCAGTGCTGCCTGACCCAGCTCGCTGTGTTGCTGCTGTTGGCATGAGTGGCATGGTTCAGTGGGACTTTGGCCCTGCCAGGGCTAGCATGGGAACATAGAATCACAGAATTGTTAGGGTTGGAAGGGACCTCAAGGATCAGCCAGTTCCAACCCCCCTGCCATGGGCAGGGACACCTCACACTACAGCAGGTTGCTCACAGCCACATCCAGCCTGGCCTTAAAAACCTCCAGGCATGAGGCTTCCACCACCTCCCTGGGCAACCTGTGCCAGTCTCTCACCACCCTCATGGGGAAGAACTTCTTCCTAACATCCAGTCTGAATCTACCCATTTCTAGTTTTGTTCCATTCCTCTTAGTCCTATGATTACCTGACACCCTAAAAAACCCCTCACCAGCTTTTCAGGGTCTCACACGTGCCCATTCTCTCCTCTTGCTTGAACTGGAAGGTGTGTGTGGAAGGGTTGAAGCAGGCACAAATGTAAAGCATGCCAAAGACCCCTCTAAAGAGTGCTGACCATGTGTGCCTCCTGCTTGAGCGCAGACACACATGCCATTGCAAAGGAGTTCAGCCTGACCTGAGGAAGCTTTCCACTTAATTCCCTTCTCAGATGTTTACAAATTCCTGAACTGAAATTCCTCCCTTTCTTTGGTTTATCTATCCTGAGTGTCCTTTAGCATCCTTTAGCTATACCTCCTGAGCTCTGGCTACAGATTAGAGCAGTCCTGAAGAGGCATGTCCTTTTACAAGGAGTCAAGAACGCAATCAGGCACTCCCAACCTCTTGCTGATGCTCTGAATAACCCTGGACTGCAGAGAGAACCAGCATCCACCTCTGAAAACCCCTTGCAGGATGCTGGGAGATTTTGTGTGCCCATTTCCAGCCTTTGTGCCTTTACAAATCACTTTGCTCTTGGAACAGCCCTTGGCTCGTGGTTTAATTCACCTGCATGAGTCACAACCTGAATTCCTCTCCCTGCCCACCGGAGGTTAAATAGAACTGGGGCTGCCTTGCAGGGTATTGCAGTCTTTTGAAGTACAAAGGATCAGTCTGACCTTTCAGCCTGGCCTATTTTGCTTTGCATTTCATCTGTTCTTTTCTTTTATCTCTAGTTCTCAAAACCTTGGAAATGCTTTGGGTTTGTTTGGGATTTTGTTTGGGTTTGGTTGGTTGGTTTTGGTTTTGGTTTGGGTTTTGGGTTATTTTTTGTTTGGGGGTTTTGTTATTGTTGTTGTTTTGGGTGGTTGGGGTTTTTTTTTCCACTACTTGTGCTAGTGGGGATCATCTATACTAACAAAAATCCCAAGAGGTTTCTAGTGCAACCAGACAGCACACTTGGGGATTGTCTTAATGATCCAGAATTGGTCTCTGCCCCTAAACCATATTTTGTCATTCTCAATTGAGACCTAAGGCTAAAATGGAGTAGGAAAGGGATGTGTAGTGGATGCCTCCTTCAACATTAATAGATGACAACATTAATAGATGAGGATCTCAGGCAGTGATAGGACTAGGGGGAATGGAATGAAGCTGGAGGTGGGGAGTCAGACTGGACGTGGGGAGGAAGTTCTTCCCCATGAGAGTGGTGAAGCCCTGGAATGGGTTGTCCAGGGAGGTGGTTGGGGCCTTGTCCCTGGAGGTGTTTAAGCCCAGGCTGGATGAGGCTGTGGCCAGGCTGATCTAGTGTGAGGTGTCCCTGCCCATGGCAGGGCTTTGGAACTAGATGATCCTTGTGGTCCCTTCCTACTCTGACTGGTTCTATGGTTCTATGATTCTATGATCCAGAATTGGGCTCTGCCCCTAAACCATATTCTGTCATTCCAAATTGAGACTTAAGGCTGAAATGGGGTAGGAAAGGGATGTGTAGTGGATGCCTCCTTCACTCATTCCAGTTGTATTTTCACTTACTGCTTGTGCCAGTGGGGATCATCAGTTGTCAAGACCTCAAGGTACTTCTCTAAATAGATCACAATGTTTTGATCTAGGGGACAACACCATTTCTTTCCCAGGCTGAGAGCAGTTTGGGCAAAAACCAGGCAGTGCCTTCACAGTTGCAGAGGAATTATTGAAGGCTTGCACCAATAGCGTTAGGGAGCGAGTCAGATGAAGCGAAGGTCCTTTATTCCTCTGCTTAGCAATGGGAGGTGATGGCAAAGGAGAGCACTCAGAGAGTGCACTTTCCAGCTGCTGGCATGCTGTGAGCCTGACACACCCCAAGGAATCCAGAAAAAATTCTTGAAGCATGAGAATCATCCTTCCCCTAACAACTCTGCCTCCCCTTCTCCTCCAGAGGCCAGGGCAGGCAAGCAAGATCCAAAGTGCTCTGAAATCGTTGGTATTCCTTCTGGGGACTGTGTGGGGCTTTGAATCAGGCTCTGAGCAGTCAAAGATGGCAAACTTGTGCAAATGTTTGGGGAATAAGGAGGCTGGAAATTCCCAGGGAGCGTTCAGGGCTGCACCCTGGTTTCCCTGTTGTACTTATCAGCAGTATCTGTCATCACTGATGACACAGACACACAGACACCATCCCTTTTGCAGTAGACCTGTGTTTAGCACAATATCCTGAGCTTTGGGGGTTGGGGCTTTTTTGATCTTATCCTCCTATTTAATTTCTTGGCACTAACTGCCAAGGAATTAAACAGGAATAGCATGGGTTAGATTGGAAGAGACCTCAGAGACCATCTACTCCAACCTCCCTGCCATGGGCAGGGATGCCTCTCAACTAGACTCGGCTGCTCAAGGCCTCATCTAGCCTAGCCTTGAACAATCAGCCCCAGAGAGGAGGCATCCACAACCTCACTGGACAACCTATTGAAGAGTCTCAC